>OX371281.1:20292573-20312890 GCA_947310995.1 Yponomeuta cagnagella
CCGGATCAGGCCCCCGTTATCCTGTATGTCCCCCAGCTGGCCGTGAATTTTCACGGCCAGCTGGTGTGTGGGCGAGGGGTTCCTGAGCAACTCCAGAGCAGATCTGGAGTCGCTCAGGACGCTCGCCCTGATGGGACCGGGACCCCCGGCCACGAGGTCGAGAGCCTTGGAGATCGCCACCATCTCCGCTTGGAAGACGGAGGCGAATCCCTCCAGCCTGAACCCCCTGGTGCGGACCTCAACGCCGTCCCTCCACAGGGTGACCGCACCCCCCACCCTGCCCCCGATCTTGCTGCCGTCCGTATAGGCCTGGGCCCAATCGTCGGGCACCTTACTGAGCTCCTCCGCGCTGGCCACCTCCTCGAACTCAACTGGAGTTCGTAGAGCGGGGTGTGCCAGCGCGAACGGGCTGCAGCGGCGCTCGACCTCCCGGCCCGGCAGCGGGGCGAAGGGCCTCCCCCTCTTCAACTCATAAAGCTGAAGGGCCTCCTCAGCCCTAAGGTCGAGGGGGAGGATCCTCGCCAAGAGAACGGCGGCAGTGTAGGAGGTGGTGCGATGGGCCTTAGCGATGCGGATCGCGAAGGCCCTGGTCACCCTGTCGAGTAAGGCCCTGACCCCCACTCGCTGCGCGACAGGCGCCCAGACGTTAGCCGCATAGAGGATGGTAGGTTCGATGACGGTAGTGTAGAGCAGCCGGACGATATCGGCATTTAAGCCCCATGTCGCCCTGGCCGCCCTAGACACCATCTGGAACCTAGCCATAGCTTTGCCGCAGACCCTGTTGAGGTGGCTAAGAAAATTGAGGTTCTTGTCGATCGTCAGACCCAGCACGGTGATCTCGTCCGAGAACGCGATGTCCTCCCCTCCAAGCTTCAGCTTGGGTGGGTTAACATCGCGCTTCCTGGTGACCACCATGGCTTGGGTCTTCCGAGCGGCGAACCTCATCTTAGCCCCCTCTCCCCACTCGGACACGGCGTCCAGTGCGGCATTGAGGATGTCCTCGAGCTCACCCACAGTCTGCGCCGCGGCGATAATCAAAATATCGTCCGCGAACGCCTGCAGGTGAGCCCGAAGGTCCCCACCGCGCCGGAGCAAAGGGTCGAGTAACAGGTTCCACAGCAAGGGACCGCACGTCGAGCCTTGGATGCAACCTTTCGAAGTAGGTCTGTCTACTTGTGCCCCCGCGTACCTGACTGTGACCTGTCTTTCGCTCAGGTAGCTGCACAGAAGTTGGTAGACAGACTGGTCGCATCCAGTGGCCAGGATCTGGTGTTTTATTCCGGGCCACCACGCATTGTCGAAAGCCCCCTCGATATCGAGGGAGACGACTCCGACAATGCGTTTTTGCCCGACGTGGTCTCTTATGAGCTGTACAGCATCATACAAAGCGTCCTCGGTGCTGCGCTGCGGCATAAAGCCATATTGGCGCAGGCTCAGTCCTCCGCCCACCCCGAGCTGCCAGAGAAGCCTCCCGGCCATCATCTTCTCCAGGATCTTCCCCAGGACTGACAGGAGCCCGATTGGCCTGTATGATTTCGGCTGCGAGTAGTCATCTCTGCTGGGCTTAGGCAGGATTTTGACTACCGCAGCCTTCCAGTCCTTAGGGAAGTGTCCCAGAGAAAGGCAGGCGTTCATCAGGGCGACAAATACATCATTTCTCGCCCTGATGGCCGCACTGCAGATGTCGGCCGTGAGGCCGTCCCCCCCGGGCGCCTTTTTAGGGTGGATGCCCTTCAAGACGCCCGAGAGCTCGTGCTGGGAGAAGGGAATAAACTCCCGCGGCTTGGACCTGGCTTCATCCTCCATGCGGGCGACTGCCTGCCTGACACGGGCATGAGTATCAGACTCGGACTGAAGATCGTCAGCTGGGAAGAATGTATCCGCTATGAGAGCGGTGGAACCGACGGCATCCAGGGCGCGTCCATCCGCGCCGCTGAGGAGGGTATCTTCCCTCCTACGAGCGGCGCATCTTAGCACCCTATAGATGCCGTCCCACACGCTCTCATGCTGCTGCTTAGTGCAGAATTCCACCCAGCTGGCGGTCTTGGCCGCCTCAATGGCGGCCTTGTAGTCCTCCTTGGCCACCAAATACTCCGCGACCACCCCGTCCCTTCGGCGGCTACTCGCGTGCCGGATTCGACCCCTCATCGTAATGAGTTGACGCTTCTTGAGCTGCAACTCATGGCTCCACCAAACCACCCGTTTGGGTGCCTTTGGTGGAGCCAGAAGAGGGATCGAATCCTCGCACGCGCCGTGAATCGCCGCGGTGTACCTACCAATGGCCTCCTCAAGACCGCCGGGCGTCTCGATAGCCTCGATTTCCTCGGCCGTCCAGTCTCCCAGACGGTCGACGAACGAGGCCCGAAAAGTATCCCAGTCGGCCTTCCCGGCGTGGTAACGCCTGGTGGATCCGCAGGCTCTGTCCGGCTCCGTCTCGGGTCCCACCCCCACCTCGAACGTTATCGCCCGATGATCGGGAGCGGAGGGGATGAGATCCGGACGGACCATCCAGCCCCTCACTCGATGGAAGAGCGCCGACGTGGCGAGGGTTACATCGACGATGCTTGTAAAAAGCCTATCCCCCCGCCAGATGTAAAACGTCGGCGCTCCTCCCTCGTTGAGAACCTGCAGATCCACCTGGGCTGCGAACTCGGAGAACAGGGTTCCTCTCTGGTCCTCGCGCTCGCAGCCCCACCAAAGGCTTTTGGCGTTAATATCCCCGCCGAGAAGGACCGCGCTGGTGCCCATGCGGTCCATGAAGGCCTGGATGTCGCGAAGGTAGGGGCTAAGGTCACGGTCTCCCTCAAGGTACACCGAGACCAGGCCGATCTTCTGCCGATTCCACTCCACCACCACCGCCACGACGTTTTCCGTGATTGTGGTGGCGTCCTGGACGACAGAGAGGGCCGGGTCGAGTACTAGGATGGCCGACTTGACCGGTTTGTCCCTGGTGGCCACCTTTTGTATACAGGTATACCGGGTGTCCACTCGGCCCACCGATCCAGTATAAGGTTCCTGGATCAGTATGGCCGAGTAGCCACCCTCGATGGCCACCTGGACCGCCTCGTGGAACGCGGCGCGGCAACGACCAATGTTGATTTGCATCAACCGGATCGCGCCCCGCCGCGCCCCAGGAGGCCGCCCCGCGGGGTCCCGGCCACTGTCGGCCACCCCAGCACCCGGTGCACCCTGAGACTGTAAGGGTGCCAAGGTGCCCGCATCAGCAGTATTTAATGGCCTGCCGCGCTATGCTGTCCCAGCGAATTCGCTCGGGGCAATCCGCGGCGTATGCAGGGTGCGAGGAGTCTGCCCCTGACACCTTGGTGCAGTGACAGCAGCGCGGGTCTCCAGCTCGCGCAGACGGGGGACAGTCCCTGGTTTGGTGCTCCCCGCTGCACCGGCCACACCTGGCATCGGCACGACAAACGCGTGCCGTATGCCCGTAACCCATGCAGCGGTAGCACTGCACCAGTGGGGACTGGTCCACCGCCAGCACAACCTGGTACCCCAGCCTGATCCTCGCCCCTTCCATGCGCCGCCAGATCTCGGGGGTCACCTCTAAGACAACGTTGCAATGCGCACCATTCCTACCGTTGGTGCGCCTAAGGACTCGGGCATCGTCCCCGGTAAAGGCGACGCCCGCCATCAAGTCCCTGTTCTGGGACTCGATGGCGGCCATCACCTGTTCGTCGGGGACGTCTCTCGCGACACCGACGAGGCGAATTAGGGGTCGCTTGTCGGCGGGCTCGGTGACTGTAAAGAGGCCACCGGCCCCCGACAGCTTCTTTTTGAACACTTCCCTGCCCTCGCCGGTGTCGCAGGAGAGCAGCACTTTGCTATTTCTCAGCTTCCTCACCGCGCTGACCCCGATCCCAAGGGCGATGACGTCGACCTTCCCCTTTATATCGGCAATGGTAGCCTCCGCGGTCTTACTGGGATCGGTCGACGTCACCACCACGGAGTGGCGCGGCGAGGAAGCCACCTGAGCGTAGGATCGGAAAGGGACCCGATCCCGTTGTGGCAGCCGCGGGACTGCGGCGGTGGCGGGGCAGTTGTTGGGGCGGGGAGGGCCAACCGAGGGGGCCAGAGTGGGCCCCGCGAGCGGCGCGGGCTGCTGCCTGTCGAGCCGCTCGCGAAGCCCACGGAACTCCCCCCTCACCTCCTCCGCCCACTCCACATCCGGTTTCGAAGTAACACCCCCCGCCAAACCGCCGAATTCGGTTTTAATACCCTCGCACCGCTCCGCCAGCGCCTCAATCCCTTTGGTGAGGGACTGGAGCGCCGCCGGAGTCGGTGCGGCCTCCTTGTCCCGCAGCTCCCCGATCACATCGAACGAGATCAGGTCCCGTGCCGCCTGGACATCCTTTTTGATGTCCCCTAAGTCCCTAGCTATTGCGGGCAGCACCGACCCCGCGGCCAGCCTTTCCAGGCTGGCGGCGTGGGCCTCCTCCCGCCGAGCCACGTCCTCGGCGAAACTCGCCCTGGCGGCCTCCATCTTCAGGCACAGAGTCTGCCTGGACTCGCTCAGCCGCAGTACCATTTGGTACAAGTCGCTGAGCGAGCCCACGACAAACTCGCGGGTTTCCCGCTTCAGATTGCCTGAAGACTCCAGCCTCTCCTTAGCCGCCAACATGACATCGTTGGCCATCCTCGGGAGGTTGGCCAGTGCGCCAGTCACTGACCCCCCCAAGGATGGCCTCCCCGTCTGGGGCGAAGGAGAGGCCGGTATGATGCCGACAGGGACGACTGCCTCAACCCCCAGATCAGCCCTTGTATCCGGGGGCGATGCGGGACGCGGCGCGGCGTTGGCGGAAATGGGCTCCGCGGACCCGGTCCCCTCGGATGGGGCCTTTTTGGTGTTAGGTGCCTTCGTAGGCGGGGTCCCGCGGAGCCCCTTGGTGGGTACCCGCAACAGGGCACCCCCGGTAGTTGGTCGGCTCCTGGCCTCCGTCGTGGTGGCAGACTTACGCGGCCTGGTGTCCATATTAAAAATTTTTAGGGGCCGGTTGGTCTGTTATCCGGAGGAAGTCGAGTATAAAAGAAAAGGACTAAAAACAAATTATAGAGCGTCAGTAGGTGAGACTTAAAAACTAATGCAATAGGGCAATGAGTCAATGGTTAAAACTTAAGACTAGTGCAAAAAGGCGATGTCCAAAAATAAAACTTAAACTAGTGCAATAAGGCTGTGTCAATTTATACACTTAATTTTACCAATGTTGAAGACTAATCTGCGAGTATATGTCAAGGATGAAATTATAAAATTTAAAATTGAAAGATGGTAAATTAAAATGTAAATATGTCGATAGTAAGATGGCAAGTTAAAATGTAGAGTTAAAATGTAAATATGTCAATAATTAATTAATTATAATAGGATTAAAATAAAATACAATTCGATTTCATCAGCAATAAAAGACAATAGTCAATCAATTTCTATTCGCCTATATACAAAATGCCGATGGTGGTTATAATATGAAATAAATTTTAAATTTTTAAATTTTAGTCAAATTTTAAATTTCAAATTTAAACCGTTAATACTTAATTATTTGGTGCTCGTTGGCGACCCTAGCAAAGAAAACCGCTCCTCGCTGCGGCTTTCCGTTGCGGAGCTATTCCAGTTCGAAGAAAACAAAGATGGCCGACAAAATGGCGGCCTTTATTTGATTTCGTTGTAGCTCGGCAACCCGAGGCCGCAGCAGCACCGAGTTTGGGCTCGGGAGGATCGGCTTCCCGTAAGGAACGCGAATTTAACGTTTTCTAATTTTAACAATTTGTCTCTACATAGAGTCTTTTAAAGGTTGCGGTACGATGGCCTCAGCACAATGCCCAAAACCGCACTGTTGTAGGACCACCAGGAGCTGAGATATTTAAATTTGTAATAAAACAAGATGGCTGCCAAGATGGCGCTCTAAAGTCTAGCTTGCCAACCGGTGGTCGTAGAGTAGTCGAGTTTGGGCTCAATCGATGCGTCTAGAGGAGGGGACTGCGTTTCCGCAATCAGTTTGTTTTTATAAGCCTTGAGTAAAAACAAATTTAACAGAAAGCGCAAAAAGAAGATGTTTTCGGGGATTTCTCGGGAACCACTGCCTGTAGGAGCTGGCCGTAAACGGGTGATGTGCTGTGTTGAGCTCTGGCGTCAAATGGCTTATGCTGTTTCAGCCGCGTGTGCTCCCTTCCGGTAGCACGTGCCACGTGGCTTCCTTACTTCCTTTAATAACTCTTAATTGGCTCGGCCGAAAAATCTGAATTTTTGCACTGACGTATATTGAGTTGCGATGAATACTATAGACACTTAAAATTGATAGGTTGTCGCTTCAGTTTCTATGTTATAAATATAAATTACTTTTAAAAAATTTTATTTTGCAGTTTTTAAGCTCTAGCTCCGGCCTCGATGAAGATAGAGAGGTGATCTGACCTGCGTTGAGCTGGATATTTTGCCGCGCATCCAACGGTGCCTCACTCCTCAGCCGGAGACAGCGGGTTCCTCGAACACGTGCCACGTGGTGTTTGTTTTTCTTGGCTGCCGCCGCCGAATCCGTGGCTGGAGGATGGAGTGGAATGGCTCATTCGATGGGGAAAAATGAGGCGCTCCAGATGGTGTTAAAAAATTGGTGGGGTATCGCGACAAAAGCGAAGTTATCGCCGAAAAACTGTCACTTTTTTTATGCAAAAAACAGTTTTTTTCACTTCACAGCTTTGTTGGAGTATGTAGGTCGAAACTTTTTTGATCACTGGGTAGCCGACACTTTTATGCACGATTTGATGTATGGCACGTTGTTGTATCTCAAGAAAATACCGGTCAAAAGAATTTTTTTGCGCGGAGCTGAGAGCAAATGATGCGTTCCGGGTCGTCTCAGAACGAGCACTGGTTGGTTAGGTTAGGTTAGGTTAGGTTAGGTTAGGTTAGGTTAGGTTAGGTTAGGTTAGGTTAGGTTAGGTTAGGTTAGGTTAGGTTAGGTTAGGTTAGGTTAGGTTAGGTTAGGTTAGGTTAGGTTAGGTTAGGTTAGGTTAGGTTAGGTTAGGTTAGGTTAGGTTAGGTTAGGTTAGGTTAGGTTAGGTTAGGTTAGGTTAGGTTAGGTTAGGTTAGGTTAGGTTAGGTTAGGTTAGGTTAGGTTAGGTTAGGTTAGGTTAGGTTAGGTTAGGTTAGGTTAGGTTAGGTTAGGTTAGGTTAGGTTAGGTTAGGTTAGGTTAGGTTAGGTTAGGTTAGGTTAGGTTAGGTTAGGTTAGGTTAGGTTAGGTTAGGTTAGGTTAGGTTAGGTTAGGTTAGGTTAGGTTAGGTTAGGTTAGGTTAGGTTAGGTTAGTTAGGTTAGGTTAGGTTAGGTTAGGTTAGGTTAGGTTAGGTTAGGTTAGGTTAGGTTAGGTTAGGTTAGGTTAGGTTAGGTTAGGTTAGGTTAGGTTAGGTTAGGTTAGGTTAGGTTAGGTTAGGTTAGGTTAGGTTAGGTTAGGTTAGGTTAGGTTAGGTTAGGTTAGGTTAGGTTAGGTTAGGTTAGGTTAGGTTAGGTTAGGTTAGGTTAGGTTAGGTTAGGTTAGGTTAGGTTAGGTTAGGTTAGGTTAGGTTAGGTTAGGTTAGGTTAGGTTAGGTTAGGTTAGGTTAGGTTAGGTTAGGTTAGGTTAGGTTAGGTTAGGTTAGGTTAGGTTAGGTTAGGTTAGGTTAGGTTAGGTTAGGTTAGGTTAGGTTAGGTTAGGTTAGGTTAGGTTAGGTTAGGTTAGGTTAGGTTAGGTTAGGTTAGGTTAGGTTAGGTTAGGTTAGGTTAGGTTAGGTTAGGTTAGGTTAGGTTAGGTTAGGTTAGGTTAGGTTAGGTTAGGTTAGGTTAGGTTAGGTTAGGTTAGGTTAGGTTAGGTTAGGTTAGGTTAGGTTAGGTTAGGTTAGGTTAGGTTAGGTTAGGTTAGGTTAGGTTAGGTTAGGTTAGGTTAGGTTAGGTTAGGTTAGGTTAGGTTAGGTTAGGTTAGGTTAGGTTAGGTTAGGTTAGGTTAGGTTAGGTTAGGTTAGGTTAGGTTAGGTTAGGTTAGGTTAGGTTAGGTTAGGTTAGGTTAGGTTAGGTTAGGTTAGGTTAGGTTAGGTTAGGTTAGGTTAGGTTAGGTTAGGTTAGGTTAGGTTAGGTTAGGTTAGGTTAGGTTAGGTTAGGTTAGGTTAGGTTAGGTTAGGTTAGGTTAGGTTAGGTTAGGTTAGGTTAGGTTAGGTTAGGTTAGGTTAGGTTAGGTTAGGTTAGGTTAGGTTAGGTTAGGTTAGGTTAGGTTAGGTTAGGTTAGGTTAGGTTAGGTTAGGTTAGGTTAGGTTAGGTTAGGTTAGGTTGGTTAGGTTAGGTTAGGTTAGGTTAGGTTAGGTTAGGTTAGGTTAGGTTAGGTTAGGTTAGGTTAGGTTAGGTTAGGTTGGTTAGGTTAGGTTAGGTTAGGTTAGGTTAGGTTAGGTTAGGTTAGGTTAGGTTAGGTTAGGTTAGGTTAGGTTAGGTTAGGTTAGGTTAGGTTAGGTTAGGTTAGGTTAGGTTAGGTTAGGTTAGGTTAGGTTAGGTTAGGTTAGGTTAGGTTAGGTTAGGTTAGGTTAGGTTAGGTTAGGTTAGGTTAGGTTAGGTTAGGTTAGGTTAGGTTAGGTTAGGTTAGGTTAGGTTAGGTTAGGTTAGGTTAGGTTAGGTTAGGTTAGGTTAGGTTAGGTTAGGTTAGGTTAGGTTAGGTTAGGTTAGGTTAGGTTAGGTTAGGTTAGGTTAGGTTAGGTTAGGTTAGGTAGGTTAGGTTAGGTTAGGTTAGGTTAGGTTAGGTTAGGTTAGGTTAGGTTAGGTTAGGTTAGGTTAGGTTAGGTTAGGTTAGGTTAGGTTAGGTTAGGTTAGGTTAGGTTAGGTTAGGTTAGGTTAGGTTAGGTTAGGTTAGGTTAGGTTAGGTTAGGTTAGGTTAGGTTAGGTTAGGTTAGGTTAGGTTAGGTTAGGTTAGGTTAGGTTAGGTTAGGTTAGGTTAGGTTAGGTTAGGTTAGGTTAGGTTAGGTTAGGTTAGGTTAGGTTAGGTTAGTTAGGTTAGGTTAGGTTAGGTTAGGTTAGGTTAGGTTAGGTTAGGTTAGGTTAGGTTAGGTTAGGTTAGGTTAGGTTAGGTTAGGTTAGGTTAGGTTAGGTTAGGTTAGGTTAGGTTAGGTTAGGTTAGGTTAGGTTAGGTTAGGTTAGGTTAGGTTAGGTTAGGTTAGGTTAGGTTAGGTTAGGTTAGGTTAGGTTAGGTTAGGTTAGGTTAGGTTAGGTTAGGTTAGGTTAGGTTAGGTTAGGTTAGGTTAGGTTAGGTTAGGTTAGGTTAGGTTAGGTTAGGTTAGGTTAGGTTAGGTTAGGTTAGGTTAGGTTAGGTTAGGTTAGGTTAGGTTAGGTTAGGTTAGGTTAGGTTAGGTTAGGTTAGGTTAGGTTAGGTTAGGTTAGGTTAGGTTAGGTTAGGTTAGGTTAGGTTAGGTTAGGTTAGGTTAGGTTAGGTTAGGTTAGGTTAGGTTAGGTTAGGTTAGGTTAGGTTAGGTTAGGTTAGGTTAGGTTAGGTTAGGTTAGGTTAGGTTAGGTTAGGTTAGGTTAGGTTAGGTTAGGTTAGGTTAGGTTAGGTTAGGTTAGGTTAGGTTAGGTTAGGTTAGGTTAGGTTAGGTTAGGTTAGGTTAGGTTAGGTTAGGTTAGGTTAGGTTAGGTTAGGTTAGGTTAGGTTAGGTTAGGTTAGGTTAGGTTAGGTTAGGTTAGGTTAGGTTAGGTTAGGTTAGGTTAGGTTAGGTTAGGTTAGGTTAGGTTAGGTTAGGTTAGGTTAGGTTAGGTTAGGTTAGGTTAGGTTAGGTTAGGTTAGGTTAGGTTAGGTTAGGTTAGGTTAGGTTAGGTTAGGTTAGGTTAGGTTAGGTTAGGTTAGGTTAGGTTAGGTTAGGTTAGGTTAGGTTAGGTTAGGTTAGGTTAGGTTAGGTTAGGTTAGGTTAGGTTAGGTTAGGTTAGGTTAGGTTAGGTTAGGTTAGGTTAGGTTAGGTTAGGTTAGGTTAGGTTAGGTTAGGTTAGGTTAGGTTAGGTTAGGTTAGGTTAGGTTAGGTTAGGTTAGGTTAGGTTAGGTTAGGTTAGGTTAGGTTAGGTTAGGTTAGGTTAGGTTAGGTTAGGTTAGGTTAGGTTAGGTTAGGTTAGGTTAGGTTAGGTTAGGTTAGGTTAGGTTAGGTTAGGTTAGGTTAGGTTAGGTTAGGTTAGGTTAGGTTAGGTTAGGTTAGGTTAGGTTAGGTTAGGTTAGGTTAGGTTAGGTTAGGTTAGGTTAGGTTAGGTTAGGTTAGGTTAGGTTAGGTTAGGTTAGGTTAGGTTAGGTTAGGTTAGGTTAGGTTAGGTTAGGTTAGGTTAGGTTAGGTTAGGTTAGGTTAGGTTAGGTTAGGTTAGGTTAGGTTAGGTTAGGTTAGGTTAGGTTAGGTTAGGTTAGGTTAGGTTAGGTTAGGTTAGGTTAGGTTAGGTTAGGTTAGGTTAGGTTAGGTTAGGTTAGGTTAGGTTAGGTTAGGTTAGGTTAGGTTAGGTTAGGTTAGGTTAGGTTAGGTTAGGTTAGGTTAGGTTAGGTTAGGTTAGGTTAGGTTAGGTTAGGTTAGGTTAGGTTAGGTTAGGTTAGGTTAGGTTAGGTTAGGTTAGGTTAGGTTAGGTTAGGTTAGGTTAGGTTAGGTTAGGTTAGGTTAGGTTAGGTTAGGTTAGGTTAGGTTAGGTTAGGTTAGGTTAGGTTAGGTTAGGTTAGGTTAGGTTAGGTTAGGTTAGGTTAGGTTAGGTTAGGTTAGGTTAGGTTAGGTTAGGTTAGGTTAGGTTAGGTTAGGTTAGGTTAGGTTAGGTTAGGTTAGGTTAGGTTAGGTTAGGTTAGGTTAGGTTAGGTTAGGTTAGGTTAGGTTAGGTTAGGTTAGGTTAGGTTAGGTTAGGTTAGGTTAGGTTAGGTTAGGTTAGGTTAGGTTAGGTTAGGTTAGGTTAGGTTAGGTTAGGTTAGGTTAGGTTAGGTTAGGTTAGGTTAGGTTAGGTTAGGTTAGGTTAGGTTAGGTTAGGTTAGGTTAGGTTAGGTTAGGTTAGGTTAGGTTAGGTTAGGTTAGGTTAGGTTAGGTTAGGTTAGGTTAGGTTAGGTTAGGTTAGGTTAGGTTAGGTTAGGTTAGGTTAGGTTAGGTTAGGTTAGGTTAGGTTAGGTTAGGTTAGGTTAGGTTAGGTTAGGTTAGGTTAGGTTAGGTTAGGTTAGGTTAGGTTAGGTTAGGTTAGGTTAGGTTAGGTTAGGTTAGGTTAGGTTAGGTTAGGTTAGGTTAGGTTAGGTTAGGTTAGGTTAGGTTAGGTTAGGTTAGGTTAGGTTAGGTTAGGTTAGGTTAGGTTAGGTTAGGTTAGGTTAGGTTAGGTTAGGTTAGGTTAGGTTAGGTTAGGTTAGGTTAGGTTAGGTTAGGTTAGGTTAGGTTAGGTTAGGTTAGGTTAGGTTAGGTTAGGTTAGGTTAGGTTAGGTTAGGTTAGGTTAGGTTAGGTTAGGTTAGGTTAGGTTAGGTTAGGTTAGGTTAGGTTAGGTTAGGTTAGGTTAGGTTAGGTTAGGTTAGGTTAGGTTAGGTTAGGTTAGGTTAGGTTAGGTTAGGTTAGGTTAGGTTAGGTTAGGTTAGGTTAGGTTAGGTTAGGTTAGGTTAGGTTAGGTTAGGTTAGGTTAGGTTAGGTTAGGTTAGGTTAGGTTAGGTTAGGTTAGGTTAGGTTAGGTTAGGTTAGGTTAGGTTAGGTTAGGTTAGGTTAGGTTAGGTTAGGTTAGGTTAGGTTAGGTTAGGTTAGGTTAGGTTAGGTTAGGTTAGGTTAGGTTAGGTTAGGTTAGGTTAGGTTAGGTTAGGTTAGGTTAGGTTAGGTTAGGTTAGGTTAGGTTAGGTTAGGTTAGGTTAGGTTAGGTTAGGTTAGGTTAGGTTAGGTTAGGTTAGGTTAGGTTAGGTTAGGTTAGGTTAGGTTAGGTTAGGTTAGGTTAGGTTAGGTTAGGTTAGGTTAGGTTAGGTTAGGTTAGGTTAGGTTAGGTTAGGTTAGGTTAGGTTAGGTTAGGTTAGGTTAGGTTAGGTTAGGTTAGGTTAGGTTAGGTTAGGTTAGGTTAGGTTAGGTTAGGTTAGGTTAGGTTAGGTTAGGTTAGGTTAGGTTAGGTTAGGTTAGGTTAGGTTAGGTTAGGTTAGGTTAGGTTAGGTTAGGTTAGGTTAGGTTAGGTTAGGTTAGGTTAGGTTAGGTTAGGTTAGGTTAGGTTAGGTTAGGTTAGGTTAGGTTAGGTTAGGTTAGGTTAGGTTAGGTTAGGTTAGGTTAGGTTAGGTTAGGTTAGGTTAGGTTAGGTTAGGTTAGGTTAGGTTAGGTTAGGTTAGGTTAGGTTAGGTTAGGTTAGGTTAGGTTAGGTTAGGTTAGGTTAGGTTAGGTTAGGTTAGGTTAGGTTAGGTTAGGTTAGGTTAGGTTAGGTTAGGTTAGGTTAGGTTAGGTTAGGTTAGGTTAGGTTAGGTTAGGTTAGGTTAGGTTAGGTTAGGTTAGGTTAGGTTAGGTTAGGTTAGGTTAGGTTAGGTTAGGTTAGGTTAGGTTAGGTTAGGTTAGGTTAGGTTAGGTTAGGTTAGGTTAGGTTAGGTTAGGTTAGGTTAGGTTAGGTTAGGTTAGGTTAGGTTAGGTTAGGTTAGGTTAGGTTAGGTTAGGTTAGGTTAGGTTAGGTTAGGTTAGGTTAGGTTAGGTTAGGTTAGGTTAGGTTAGGTTAGGTTAGGTTAGGTTAGGTTAGGTTAGGTTAGGTTAGGTTAGGTTAGGTTAGGTTAGGTTAGGTTAGGTTAGGTTAGGTTAGGTTAGGTTAGGTTAGGTTAGGTTAGGTTAGGTTAGGTTAGGTTAGGTTAGGTTAGGTTAGGTTAGGTTAGGTTAGGTTAGGTTAGGTTAGGTTAGGTTAGGTTAGGTTAGGTTAGGTTAGGTTAGGTTAGGTTAGGTTAGGTTAGGTTAGGTTAGGTTAGGTTAGGTTAGGTTAGGTTAGGTTAGGTTAGGTTAGGTTAGGTTAGGTTAGGTTAGGTTAGGTTAGGTTAGGTTAGGTTAGGTTAGGTTAGGTTAGGTTAGGTTAGGTTAGGTTAGGTTAGGTTAGGTTAGGTTAGGTTAGGTTAGGTTAGGTTAGGTTAGGTTAGGTTAGGTTAGGTTAGGTTAGGTTAGGTTAGGTTAGGTTAGGTTAGGTTAGGTTAGGTTAGGTTAGGTTAGGTTAGGTTAGGTTAGGTTAGGTTAGGTTAGGTTAGGTTAGGTTAGGTTAGGTTAGGTTAGGTTAGGTTAGGTTAGGTTAGGTTAGGTTAGGTTAGGTTAGGTTAGGTTAGGTTAGGTTAGGTTAGGTTAGGTTAGGTTAGGTTAGGTTAGGTTAGGTTAGGTTAGGTTAGGTTAGGTTAGGTTAGGTTAGGTTAGGTTAGGTTAGGTTAGGTTAGGTTAGGTTAGGTTAGGTTAGGTTAGGTTAGGTTAGGTTAGGTTAGGTTAGGTTAGGTTAGGTTAGGTTAGGTTAGGTTAGGTTAGGTTAGGTTAGGTTAGGTTAGGTTAGGTTAGGTTAGGTTAGGTTAGGTTAGGTTAGGTTAGGTTAGGTTAGGTTAGGTTAGGTTAGGTTAGGTTAGGTTAGGTTAGGTTAGGTTAGGTTAGGTTAGGTTAGGTTAGGTTAGGTTAGGTTAGGTTAGGTTAGGTTAGGTTAGGTTAGGTTAGGTTAGGTTAGGTTAGGTTAGGTTAGGTTAGGTTAGGTTAGGTTAGGTTAGGTTAGGTTAGGTTAGGTTAGGTTAGGTTAGGTTAGGTTAGGTTAGGTTAGGTTAGGTTAGGTTAGGTTAGGTTAGGTTAGGTTAGGTTAGGTTAGGTTAGGTTAGGTTAGGTTAGGTTAGGTTAGGTTAGGTTAGGTTAGGTTAGGTTAGGTTAGGTTAGGTTAGGTTAGGTTAGGTTAGGTTAGGTTAGGTTAGGTTAGGTTAGGTTAGGTTAGGTTAGGTTAGGTTAGGTTAGGTTAGGTTAGGTTAGGTTAGGTTAGGTTAGGTTAGGTTAGGTTAGGTTAGGTTAGGTTAGGTTAGGTTAGGTTAGGTTAGGTTAGGTTAGGTTAGGTTAGGTTAGGTTAGGTTAGGTTAGGTTAGGTTAGGTTAGGTTAGGTTAGGTTAGGTTAGGTTAGGTTAGGTTAGGTTAGGTTAGGTTAGGTTAGGTTAGGTTAGGTTAGGTTAGGTTAGGTTAGGTTAGGTTAGGTTAGGTTAGGTTAGGTTAGGTTAGGTTAGGTTAGGTTAGGTTAGGTTAGGTTAGGTTAGGTTAGGTTAGGTTAGGTTAGGTTAGGTTAGGTTAGGTTAGGTTAGGTTAGGTTAGGTTAGGTTAGGTTAGGTTAGGTTAGGTTAGGTTAGGTTAGGTTAGGTTAGGTTAGGTTAGGTTAGGTTAGGTTAGGTTAGGTTAGGTTAGGTTAGGTTAGGTTAGGTTAGGTTAGGTTAGGTTAGGTTAGGTTAGGTTAGGTTAGGTTAGGTTAGGTTAGGTTAGGTTAGGTTAGGTTAGGTTAGGTTAGGTTAGGTTAGGTTAGGTTAGGTTAGGTTAGGTTAGGTTAGGTTAGGTTAGGTTAGGTTAGGTTAGGTTAGGTTAGGTTAGGTTAGGTTAGGTTAGGTTAGGTTAGGTTAGGTTAGGTTAGGTTAGGTTAGGTTAGGTTAGGTTAGGTTAGGTTAGGTTAGGTTAGGTTAGGTTAGGTTAGGTTAGGTTAGGTTAGGTTAGGTTAGGTTAGGTTAGGTTAGGTTAGGTTAGGTTAGGTTAGGTTAGGTTAGGTTAGGTTAGGTTAGGTTAGGTTAGGTTAGGTTAGGTTAGGTTAGGTTAGGTTAGGTTAGGTTAGGTTAGGTTAGGTTAGGTTAGGTTAGGTTAGGTTAGGTTAGGTTAGGTTAGGTTAGGTTAGGTTAGGTTAGGTTAGGTTAGGTTAGGTTAGGTTAGGTTAGGTTAGGTTAGGTTAGGTTAGGTTAGGTTAGGTTAGGTTAGGTTAGGTTAGGTTAGGTTAGGTTAGGTTAGGTTAGGTTAGGTTAGGTTAGGTTAGGTTAGGTTAGGTTAGGTTAGGTTAGGTTAGGTTAGGTTAGGTTAGGTTAGGTTAGGTTAGGTTAGGTTAGGTTAGGTTAGGTTAGGTTAGGTTAGGTTAGGTTAGGTTAGGTTAGGTTAGGTTAGGTTAGGTTAGGTTAGGTTAGGTTAGGTTAGGTTAGGTTAGGTTAGGTTAGGTTAGGTTAGGTTAGGTTAGGTTAGGTTAGGTTAGGTTAGGTTAGGTTAGGTTAGGTTAGGTTAGGTTAGGTTAGGTTAGGTTAGGTTAGGTTAGGTTAGGTTAGGTTAGGTTAGGTTAGGTTAGGTTAGGTTAGGTTAGGTTAGGTTAGGTTAGGTTAGGTTAGGTTAGGTTAGGTTAGGTTAGGTTAGGTTAGGTTAGGTTAGGTTAGGTTAGGTTAGGTTAGGTTAGGTTAGGTTAGGTTAGGTTAGGTTAGGTTAGGTTAGGTTAGGTTAGGTTAGGTTAGGTTAGGTTAGGTTAGGTTAGGTTAGGTTAGGTTAGGTTAGGTTAGGTTAGGTTAGGTTAGGTTAGGTTAGGTTAGGTTAGGTTAGGTTAGGTTAGGTTAGGTTAGGTTAGGTTAGGTTAGGTTAGGTTAGGTTAGGTTAGGTTAGGTTAGGTTAGGTTAGGTTAGGTTAGGTTAGGTTAGGTTAGGTTAGGTTAGGTTAGGTTAGGTTAGGTTAGGTTAGGTTAGGTTAGGTTAGGTTAGGTTAGGTTAGGTTAGGTTAGGTTAGGTTAGGTTAGGTTAGGTTAGGTTAGGTTAGGTTAGGTTAGGTTAGGTTAGGTTAGGTTAGGTTAGGTTAGGTTAGGTTAGGTTAGGTTAGGTTAGGTTAGGTTAGGTTAGGTTAGGTTAGGTTAGGTTAGGTTAGGTTAGGTTAGGTTAGGTTAGGTTAGGTTAGGTTAGGTTAGGTTAGGTTAGGTTAGGTTAGGTTAGGTTAGGTTAGGTTAGGTTAGGTTAGGTTAGGTTAGGTTAGGTTAGGTTAGGTTAGGTTAGGTTAGGTTAGGTTAGGTTAGGTTAGGTTAGGTTAGGTTAGGTTAGGTTAGGTTAGGTTAGGTTAGGTTAGGTTAGGTTAGGTTAGGTTAGGTTAGGTTAGGTTAGGTTAGGTTAGGTTAGGTTAGGTTAGGTTAGGTTAGGTTAGGTTAGGTTAGGTTAGGTTAGGTTAGGTTAGGTTAGGTTAGGTTAGGTTAGGTTAGGTTAGGTTAGGTTAGGTTAGGTTAGGTTAGGTTAGGTTAGGTTAGGTTAGGTTAGGTTAGGTTAGGTTAGGTTAGGTTAGGTTAGGTTAGGTTAGGTTAGGTTAGGTTAGGTTAGGTTAGGTTAGGTTAGGTTAGGTTAGGTTAGGTTAGGTTAGGTTAGGTTAGGTTAGGTTAGGTTAGGTTAGGTTAGGTTAGGTTAGGTTAGGTTAGGTTAGGTTAGGTTAGGTTAGGTTAGGTTAGGTTAGGTTAGGTTAGGTTAGGTTAGGTTAGGTTAGGTTAGGTTAGGTTAGGTTAGGTTAGGTTAGGTTAGGTTAGGTTAGGTTAGGTTAGGTTAGGTTAGGTTAGGTTAGGTTAGGTTAGGTTAGGTTAGGTTAGGTTAGGTTAGGTTAGGTTAGGTTAGGTTAGGTTAGGTTAGGTTAGGTTAGGTTAGGTTAGGTTAGGTTAGGTTAGGTTAGGTTAGGTTAGGTTAGGTTAGGTTAGGTTAGGTTAGGTTAGGTTAGGTTAGGTTAGGTTAGGTTAGGTTAGGTTAGGTTAGGTTAGGTTAGGTTAGGTTAGGTTAGGTTAGGTTAGGTTAGGTTAGGTTAGGTTAGGTTAGGTTAGGTTAGGTTAGGTTAGGTTAGGTTAGGTTAGGTTAGGTTAGGTTAGGTTAGGTTAGGTTAGGTTAGGTTAGGTTAGGTTAGGTTAGGTTAGGTTAGGTTAGGTTAGGTTAGGTTAGGTTAGGTTAGGTTAGGTTAGGTTAGGTTAGGTTAGGTTAGGTTAGGTTAGGTTAGGTTAGGTTAGGTTAGGTTAGGTTAGGTTAGGTTAGGTTAGGTTAGGTTAGGTTAGGTTAGGTTAGGTTAGGTTAGGTTAGGTTAGGTTAGGTTAGGTTAGGTTAGGTTAGGTTAGGTTAGGTTAGGTTAGGTTAGGTTAGGTTAGGTTAGGTTAGGTTAGGTTAGGTTAGGTTAGGTTAGGTTAGGTTAGGTTAGGTTAGGTTAGGTTAGGTTAGGTTAGGTTAGGTTAGGTTAGGTTAGGTTAGGTTAGGTTAGGTTAGGTTAGGTTAGGTTAGGTTAGGTTAGGTTAGGTTAGGTTAGGTTAGGTTAGGTTAGGTTAGGTTAGGTTAGGTTAGGTTAGGTTAGGTTAGGTTAGGTTAGGTTAGGTTAGGTTAGGTTAGGTTAGGTTAGGTTAGGTTAGGTTAGGTTAGGTTAGGTTAGGTTAGGTTAGGTTAGGTTAGGTTAGGTTAGGTTAGGTTAGGTTAGGTTAGGTTAGGTTAGGTTAGGTTAGGTTAGGTTAGGTTAGGTTAGGTTAGGTTAGGTTAGGTTAGGTTAGGTTAGGTTAGGTTAGGTTAGGTTAGGTTAGGTTAGGTTAGGTTAGGTTAGGTTAGGTTAGGTTAGGTTAGGTTAGGTTAGGTTAGGTTAGGTTAGGTTAGGTTAGGTTAGGTTAGGTTAGGTTAGGTTAGGTTAGGTTAGGTTAGGTTAGGTTAGGTTAGGTTAGGTTAGGTTAGGTTAGGTTAGGTTAGGTTAGGTTAGGTTAGGTTAGGTATAGGTTAGGTTAGGTTAGGTTAGGTTAGGTTAGGTTAGGTTAGGTTAGGTTAGGTTAGGTTAGGTTAGGTTAGGTTAGGTTAGGTTAGGTTAGGTTAGGTTAGGTTAGGTTAGGTTAGGTTAGGTTAGGTTAGGTTAGGTTAGGTTAGGTTAGGTTAGGTTAGGTTAGGTTAGGTTAGGTTAGGTTAGGTTAGGTTAGGTTAGGTTAGGTTAGGTTAGGTTAGGTTAGGTTAGGTTAGGTTAGGTTAGGTTAGGTTAGGTTAGGTTAGGTTAGGTTAGGTTAGGTTAGGTTAGGTTAGGTTAGGTTAGGTTAGGTTAGGTTAGGTTAGGTTAGGTTAGGTTAGGTTAGGTTAGGTTAGGTTAGGTTAGGTTAGGTTAGGTTAGGTTAGGTTAGGTTAGGTTAGGTTAGGTTAGGTTAGGTTAGGTTAGGTTAGGTTAGGTTAGGTTAGGTTAGGTTAGGTTAGGTTAGGTTAGGTTAGGTTAGGTTAGGTTAGGTTAGGTTAGGTTAGGTTAGGTTAGGTTAGGTTAGGTTAGGTTAGGTTAGGTTAGGTTAGGTTAGGTTAGGTTAGGTTAGGTTAGGTTAGGTTAGGTTAGGTTAGGTTAGGTTAGGTTAGGTTAGGTTAGGTTAGGTTAGGTTAGGTTAGGTTAGGTTAGGTTAGGTTAGGTTAGGTTAGGTTAGGTTAGGTTAGGTTAGGTTAGGTTAGGTTAGGTTAGGTTAGGTTAGGTTAGGTTAGGTTAGGTTAGGTTAGGTTAGGTTAGGTTAGGTTAGGTTAGGTTAGGTTAGGTTAGGTTAGGTTAGGTTAGGTTAGGTTAGGTTAGGTTAGGTTAGGTTAGGTTAGGTTAGGTTAGGTTAGGTTAGGTTAGGTTAGGTTAGGTTAGGTTAGGTTAGGTTAGGTTAGGTTAGGTTAGGTTAGGTTAGGTTAGGTTAGGTTAGGTTAGGTTAGGTTAGGTTAGGTTAGGTTAGGTTAGGTTAGGTTAGGTTAGGTTAGGTTAGGTTAGGTTAGGTTAGGTTAGGTTAGGTTAGGTTAGGTTAGGTTAGGTTAGGTTAGGTTAGGTTAGGTTAGGTTAGGTTAGGTTAGGTTAGGTTAGGTTAGGTTAGGTTAGGTTAGGTTAGGTTAGGTTAGGTTAGGTTAGGTTAGGTTAGGTTAGGTTAGGTTAGGTTAGGTTAGGTTAGGTTAGGTTAGGTTAGGTTAGGTTAGGTTAGGTTAGGTTAGGTTAGGTTAGGTTAGGTTAGGTTAGGTTAGGTTAGGTTAGGTTAGGTTAGGTTAGGTTAGGTTAGGTTAGGTTAGGTTAGGTTAGGTTAGGTTAGGTTAGGTTAGGTTAGGTTAGGTTAGGTTAGGTTAGGTTAGGTTAGGTTAGGTTAGGTTAGGTTAGGTTAGGTTAGGTTAGGTTAGGTTAGGTTAGGTTAGGTTAGGTTAGGTTAGGTTAGGTTAGGTTAGGTTAGGTTAGGTTAGGTTAGGTTAGGTTAGGTTAGGTTAGGTTAGGTTAGGTTAGGTTAGGTTAGGTTAGGTTAGGTTAGGTTAGGTTAGGTTAGGTTAGGTTAGGTTAGGTTAGGTTAGGTTAGGTTAGGTTAGGTTAGGTTAGGTTAGGTTAGGTTAGGTTAGGTTAGGTTAGGTTAGGTTAGGTTAGGTTAGGTTAGGTTAGGTTAGGTTAGGTTAGGTTAGGTTAGGTTAGGTTAGGTTAGGTTAGGTTAGGTTAGGTTAGGTTAGGTTAGGTTAGGTTAGGTTAGGTTAGGTTAGGTTAGGTTAGGTTAGGTTAGGTTAGGTTAGGTTAGGTTAGGTTAGGTTAGGTTAGGTTAGGTTAGGTTAGGTTAGGTTAGGTTAGGTTAGGTTAGGTTAGGTTAGGTTAGGTTAGGTTAGGTTAGGTTAGGTTAGGTTAGGTTAGGTTAGGTTAGGTTAGGTTAGGTTAGGTTAGGTTAGGTTAGGTTAGGTTAGGTTAGGTTAGGTTAGGTTAGGTTAGGTTAGGTTAGGTTAGGTTAGGTTAGGTTAGGTTAGGTTAGGTTAGGTTAGGTTAGGTTAGGTTAGGTTAGGTTAGGTTAGGTTAGGTTAGGTTAGGTTAGGTTAGGTTAGGTTAGGTTAGGTTAGGTTAGGTTAGGTTAGGTTAGGTTAGGTTAGGTTAGGTTAGGTTAGGTTAGGTTAGGTTAGGTTAGGTTAGGTTAGGTTAGGTTAGGTTAGGTTAGGTTAGGTTAGGTTAGGTTAGGTTAGGTTAGGTTAGGTTAGGTTAGGTTAGGTTAGGTTAGGTTAGGTTAGGTTAGGTTAGGTTAGGTTAGGTTAGGTTAGGTTAGGTTAGGTTAGGTTAGGTTAGGTTAGGTTAGGTTAGGTTAGGTTAGGTTAGGTTAGGTTAGGTTAGGTTAGGTTAGGTTAGGTTAGGTTAGGTTAGGTTAGGTTAGGTTAGGTTAGGTTAGGTTAGGTTAGGTTAGGTTAGGTTAGGTTAGGTTAGGTTAGGTTAGGTTAGGTTAGGTTAGGTTAGGTTAGGTTAGGTTAGGTTAGGTTAGGTTAGGTTAGGTTAGGTTAGGTTAGGTTAGGTTAGGTTAGGTTAGGTTAGGTTAGGTTAGGTTAGGTTAGGTTAGGTTAGGTTAGGTTAGGTTAGGTTAGGTTAGGTTAGGTTAGGTTAGGTTAGGTTAGGTTAGGTTAGGTTAGGTTAGGTTAGGTTAGGT
The DNA here is from genome assembly GCA_947310995.1 of Yponomeuta cagnagella. Lineage (NCBI taxonomy): Eukaryota > Metazoa > Arthropoda > Insecta > Lepidoptera > Yponomeutidae > Yponomeuta > Yponomeuta cagnagella. The sequence goes on from OX371281.1 coordinate 20,312,876, forward strand.
TAGGTTAGGTTAGGT